>BROG01000214.1:282500-292500 GCA_030159075.1 Atrina japonica | reverse complement strand
AACTGATCGATGATGCAGAGTATAAATATCTGTACATTTCCTATTGACACTGCATTCGCATATTTTTATAATTCGGCTATTCCAAGTTTATTTCTATGTTTAGCTTCCAGTATAATACCCAAAATATATACATGTATTTTCCTTCAAAAAATTCTTTAAAAAAACACATTATTAGGACAACAAATGAAATTAAATGTTCATTTAAGTATTAACAAAAGAAAAACAAAAGTTAACTTGTGAAAAATATCTTTTCGCACCTAAATAAGCCGTGAAATACTAGTGTTCACATTGATGTTTAAATGTTCTTCTATGGGCTATGTTCCATATTTTCTCACTAGATGTTTGTAGGTTTTCTCTGTTTTATGATATAAAAACAAGTCTGTCTGGATGCTACCAGCGAAAACTTGGAATGGCCGTACACTATACGATCAACAAAACATTTGTCAATGTGATACAAAAACATAAATTTCAGCACTTTGTCATACAAAATTTCCTTGTTATGAACACTTTTCTTATGATAATGTTTCAATTGTTTTGTACATTGGTATATTTCATCTAAAGTAATTCTAATATAAATTTATAATAGTAGACAAATTAAGTGAAATTGTCAAAAATGCAATATAAAGTGCTGCATTTATTTTGGCGAAATGAGAGACAATAGTGAGCGACCATGCTGGATTTCAAGCCCATTTTACCAATTATAGTTCTTATTTTGTCGCAGTTCATTTCTTTATTTTCCATAAATATCAAAACTTTTAATGTAACATCAATATTGTCTTGCTTGAATTGACCGGTCAACAGGTTATGCTTACTCCTCCATGGCACATGATCCCACGTCTGGATTTTCAGAGATCCGTGCTTATCCAAAATTTACCATGTTTGTATATTGTATTGTGGTCATCCTGAAGATTTTTACCTGGAATCTAATTTTCTATAGAAGATATATTAAATTCAAATTATGTTATCATGTGCATAAAATCAATTTTGAGTATAAAGTTATTAACACATCGACCCGTGAGAAAGAACAAACTCCTCTGTAAATCAATGACTTAGACAAGTCCAAATTGGTCTTAAGGGGTGAATGAGTTAAAAATATTATAAACAAATACCAAAATTATAATGACGATCGTTTATGTCAATTAGACCCCATCAGTTGAGCTCCAAGTTGAAACAGATGTATTTTATCTAAATAGAAAATTGTATGATACAAGGCCAAATAATAAAAAATCTAAACGCACAGTCAAATCTCTGTTCAAGAGTAACCACTGTAAAAGGGATGCCTACTTCTCCATGGCACCTGTTCCCAGAGGTCCGTGTTTTTCCATTTTTGCCGGATTTGTATCTGTGTCCTGGACATCGTTAAGATTTATACTTTGGTATTTGAGATGTTTTATATTATACGAAAATACTGTGTTACCCGTAATAATGCATGATTTTCAAAATCATTTTTGTCTTTGAAAGTAGCGTATTGAATTCATATTGGGGTCAACATTATGCACCCAAATGGCAAATAACGAATACAGTTTTTGTTTTTAAAATTACTTACAATATTTACATGTTTTAGAGAAAAATTACATAATGGATTATACGGCATTAGGGGACGACCATTTGATTTTTATGAGAGGGCTAGGATGAAATTTGAAATAAAAGGACAGGACAAGAATTTATGGATAAAAAAATCCAGGATTATCAATTTGTCCAAAAAGGCAGGCTGCAACTAATGAAAGAAGTCAGGTCCATCTAATAAATCAACTTTTATGTTCAACAAATATACATTAGAGAGGATGATTTAGTGTGTGTGAGCATGAAAATTGCCTCAGAGCTTTACAGAGCATCATATATTTCTTTTTCTTGTTGTGCTTGCTGAAACTCAATTCAATGTGGGAACATAATCGGTCTGTCATTTGAAATTATACAGGTTCCAATTTGATGTCTGCAACCAAACTAATAAAGTATCTGGACTTGTTAAACAGAACATTTTCTGTGTAACATACCTTGAACCATTGTAAGGAAACCTGTGATATTGTGTTTGGAATCTAGAAAATACCTCGTCAATATTCCCAATTGAATAATTCCAAAATGTATGATACTCCCCAACACCATCGCCGCCACTAAATTTCACTTTGGAGGTTTAATCAATCTGAACATGAATGCCAATGGATCATTTGGAAACTTTAAGGATAAACCTATCCTAATTTAGTGCTTGAAAGCTATACAAAGACTTCTAGGGACGTGTAGAATTTAAAAAAAACTCAGGGCTTTTTCCCACCCAATCTATAACTGATATTGGGCTATACTCCAAATCCAAATCTTTTTTTCCCATTATTTGCAAAAATTTCAAATCATAAATATAACATACATGTACTATCTTTTCACTATTTCTTATTTCTATGCTGATACATTCAATTATTGTTTTTCTTGAAAGTTGAAATATGTATTCTGTATTTTCAGAAGTCTGTTCATTTCCAATTTTCACTTGATTTATGTTCTGTCACGTGAACCTTCCTATAAAATCAATGCTTTGGTACATGTGATTTTCATATATGTAAACAGATGTAATTCCATATTGAACTATATGCAGTGAGTTATGTAGCCTATTGTGTAACATTTTTAAAAACATGCACATATGTATTTTCAATTTATGTTATCAGCCTAAACCCCATCCACCCCCTTTCTGAAACAAAAATCTAGATCCGTCACTGCATAAAGAACAAACATAATGTATTTGCATTTAATATCTTCTAATTATCAGTTTTATACAGCCATAGTTAACTTCGTCATAGTGGATAACAAAAAAAATTAAAAATCCAGGACAGGATTGAATAAGAAATGAAAATTGTAGAATGAAAAGTTAGGAGGGAAATTACAACGAAAATAATCCAGGATTAAAACTTTAATCCTAGTCCCCCCTAAAAATCAAATGGTTCTTCCCTTAGTAAAATATAAAGGACTTTCGGATTCCTTTTGAGCCAAGTGCTACGATATACAGAGGTTTCGGACTTAATTGATGCAGTACATTCTTTTTTAAAACGTGATACATAAATATGTATTTAAATTTACGTTGTTTGCTGCTTATAGAAACATAATAACGTTATAGAATTTGTAACTCTTAAAACAAAACGAAGTCATATAACTAAGTAATATATAAAACAAATCGAGGTACAATAACAAAATTACATAATGTGTTTGTTCATATTTTGATAAATAATACATTTCTGTTCTAATTCAGTACAATTATCAATATTAGGTTGTACTCTCCTGAGGTTTTTGTTTTTGCTTTCTTATAAGTACCGACACGTTGTGCAGTATATAAGAATTAATGTCTCTTTTGATATATGTAAATAGAAAAATGTGACATTTTAGAAGTTTTTTTTCTGTTACAATTGCTAATTCTTGAAAACATAAAATCTTAACATTTGAGGAAATACACAATTAAAGTGTTAGATATTTCGAGTTTTATGCCGTCGATTTCGAAATTGCTTTCCGTGAATGTTTTGTTTAAATATTTTTTGTTTGAAATATGTAGAGAAAAATCTACGATTTTGTAATTCTACCGATATATATATATATATATATATATATATATATATATATATATATATATATATATATATATATATATATATATATATATATATATATATATATATATATATATATATATATATATATATATATATATAAAGGGAGTTAGTGGTAGGTTGTTGAAGGAAACCTTAAATGATATTAGAAAGTAAACTAGAACAGTGGACTTTCAAAAAATATATATAATGATGTAATTTGCCAGGTGGAAGATAGAAGGGTACTTAAAAAATAACCACTCTATCACCTACAACGCGTGAATGTCAATCACAATTTTTACTTCGTATAACGTTGCTACTGTTATCATGGGCACAAGGAACAGTTCTCAACATTTTTTTAGATTTTCTTGCAGTAACGATTCCTATTCAAATCCTGAATCATACGTTTCGGTTTTCAAACTCCTGTATACAGTTCCCGTAATCTACTATCCGGAACAATCCGTTATCGAGTTGATATTTAGAGTAATTTTTTGAATGAAAACATCAATTGTAATTTGTTTCTATTTCAGATGTGATTTATTCGAGATTTAATTGATACTGACAAAAATCAAGATTACGTTGCTCATGGCAATTTATACATGTCAAGTAGGCACTATATCGTCTGCTAGGTGGTCCGCTGCTATATCGCGCATGCACATGTATGTGAGCACGTGCTGATTGACGTATATTAAAGTACGTGTCACGGTGACAATTTTGACTCCTTATCACCCCTCGGATATACGTGTATTTGATGTTACAAATGCTTATATATTTTTTTAAATATTTTAACAGAGAGAGAGAGAGAAAGAGAGAGAGAGAGAGAGAGAGAGAGAGAGAGAGAGAGAGAGAGAGAGAGAGAGAGAGAGAGAGAGAGAGAGAGAAATGGAGATGGTGTGTGTGTTAAGCAGTAGTGCATATATCTATGATGCACAAGGTCGATATTTTTTCATAAATGATTCGTATTCCTGTTATGTCTATAGAGCAAACCAATTCTTGGGTAACTACTGTAATACAGATAAAAATATATCTACACATGATATCGAAATTTCCTATTCTTGAATATTATACTAACAGTACAATGCCCTTTTAATATTCTAGAACGTTTTTGTTCTGTAACTGAAGGGCACAATTACAGTACTCCTATAGAGAAGACCTGTGATGAAACGTTAAATACAGATACGTTAGCTGAAGTACGCCACCTGGTGTACACCTACATGGAATCTTTAACTGAAAAACGCCACCTGGTGTATACAATCTTGTCCTCTGTCGCATTATCTCTATAATGGAATTTAATTTAGCAAAGAATTATCCACGTGACAACTGTAATCACAATGATTTGTGGTTTACATGACATATCAGTTAGACAAATTGATTAGAAGTTTTAAATCGAAAAAACAATTATCAACATCAATCTCTTCCGTACTTACAGCTGCTCAAGAGAATTCTTTGGAGACAAAACCACATCTCGATGAGTTATCTCTCTTATCTTGCACTTAAACGTGTTTATATCACACTCTTTCGTAAAGTACCTCTCTCATCTACATTATCTGCCTCTAAAATTCATAGCTATGTATAATGTTTTCATATTGTCATCAAATTGACATTGATGTCTATATTCTACGTCAAAGACATGCTTGAAATTTGCCGATAATTTTTCGCTTTCCGGATTGACTGGAGACACCTGTTCATGAGTACATCTGAGATTTATCAAATTTAAACCAGTTGTCAGCTTTGAAGCAAAGAGAGTTACAAAAACGGCTAAGATATCTGAGTGAAAACAGAAGCGAAACTGTTGCTTTCTCTATTCGCCTCGTGCATCTGTAATTCTGCACGCCACCATATCGGAGGCATTCATCTTCAGATCTACAAAACGTGTGGTATATATTTAAAAGAGAATTATTCATCACTTGGAAATAAAAGAATTCTGATGTGAAGCATATTGTAATCTTAGAGGGTTGAGATTTTTGTGTCCGACAATCGCGTGTATTCAGGATTAGCGATGGTTTTTGGCACCTGGGTGCTTCTTAACTTCATTTTCGATTGAGTTTCTTGGTGATGCATTCACGATAGTGCTTCTGTTGTATTCCTCTTTATTTTATAACGCTTGATATCTAATGATAAATATAAGTTCTGATTTGTAGAATGAAAAATACTGTAAATTGTATAATACATACCAAAAGCTATTAAATTTTGTATGATTTAAAAATATTAATGATCGCTGCACGAATTTCGTGACAGCTTTTTATCAGCAAATTACAGGGATCTCAGGTTAGAGTTCGAGATACGATGGTTATTTTATACTTTTTTCAAACATTTTCACTGACATATCATCTGTTATATAATAGTACAATATGAAATTGAATTCATAGAATTCTAAATTTCATCGGAAAAAGTCCGGTACCAACTAAACTGTTGAAAACATTTGTATAGCAGGCCCAAACTTAACAGCGGAAAGCAGATCTTAAAAATTCAAAAAGCATAAATATTCAATTCATGAGATTTTATGCTGAAAAGTAATACTAGTATAATACTTTCCAGGAACGAATTAAGTTATTAACTGTACAAGAGAGAAAATCGAGTACTCGCTGACAATTACTTCCGGTCAATGGGAATTACTGGACAACGCTGACCTTTTGAATTTAAGAGGTGTGAATAGTTAACATAGTAAGAGTAGATATTTTGATTTCTTGCAACTTAATCAACTTAAATAGCTAATATGGAATGCAAATGAAAAATATTCAAATTAAATATAATATAAAAAATATATGCATAATTATGTCTACAGTTTTTACAATTCTAAAAGTTTTTTTTTCTTTGTTTTTTTTAAAATTTTGGAATGCCTTCACAAAACATTAAAATTACAACTTATACATAAAAAGGATCTAAGGCCATGCTAGTGAACAGAAAAAAGATAAAGACACAAACAAAATAAAACAAAATTTAAAAATCTAAATTAAACACTGATCCTTCCGGACAATTGGTCCTATCCATGTTTAGACAATTTGTATATCAGATTTGTCGTGTCAAAATGGACACTGAGTTTACTTTATCTTGATTCTTAATTCTTCTTAATTTTTTCTGAACACTGAACATAAGAAAATTACAACGTTAATCAAAATAAGTTGTCAGTAAGTATCGTCATAATAGATGTAGAACTAAAATATCAATTGTAATCTTTTAGAATTAATTACTAAATTTTAAATATATATAATTTATATCATTTACGTCATTATCACTGTTTTAATATGTTCATATGCGTTTTAAATGGCTTATTTTGACGTTTATAATTAGTGTTACGTTACAATTTAAGTATAGCGAATGACAATAAACATTTAATATAGCTATTAACATATATATATATATATATATATATATATATATATATATATATATATATATATATATATATACACACACACACAAAAGTTTTTGAAATTACCAGAAAAACCAGTATATTTTACAAAAGTCCAGTGAATGATATCTGAATACTGGTCCAAATGACCTGTAATTTTCATTCAAATCAATTGTGTATATATAAAGACCAGTTAAAAAATTTCTTTGACCAGTAAAATTCATTTATTCACTGGTCCGGTTGACCAGTATTTTTTTTATTTCAAACTGTCTCATATATATATATATATATATATATATATATATATATATATATATATATATATATATATATATATATATAGACAGAGACAGAGAGAAAGAGAGAGAGAGAGAGAGAGAGAGAGAAAGAGAAAGAGAGAGAGAGAGATGGTAATTATTATCAGTATACTTATGCAGAACAACTTTAGTACATGACCTGTCTGTGCCAGTGTGTTCTTTACACACATTTGTTCTCGAATATCAGTTACTTCTGGTCATTTCCCATATGCCAAACAGGTGTGTAATGTAAATACGATTATCTATCTATCTATATATCTATCTATCTATCTATCTATCTATCTATCTATCTATCTATCTATCTATCTGTCTGTCTGTCTGTCTGTCTGTCTGTCTGTCTATCTATCTATCTATCTATCTATCTATCTATCTATCTATCTATCTATCTATCTATCTATCTATCTTTTTTATTTATCTATCTGTGTTTTTATTTATTTGTATATCTGTCCGTCTGTCCGACTATTCATCAGTGTGGATACCTGTCTGTCGCTATGTCTGAAAATATAAGCATAAAGCTTTCTCTGCAATCCAGTGTGTTGGGTCAATCAATAAAATTTAATATGTATTCAAATAATACTTTTCGCATTTAAAATTTTAACATTTGTTGCACTATATATATATATATATATATATATATATATATATATATATATATATATATATATATATATATATATATATATATATATATATATATATATGTATGTATGTATGTATGTATGTATGTATGTATGTATGTATGTATGTATGTATGTATGTATGATATTGAAATAATTATATATACTGAAAATATATCATTACAAGACGACCTCAGAAGGAACTGTTTTTCCAGCGTTAACGTCTGTTTTGCAACGCAAGGATCGGGGAGACTGATTTTTGTCTTTCTTTTTTGGCTTTGAGTTTTATATTTTAAAGTATGTAACTTTATGTTAAAATTGCATTTTAAAAAATTCTTCTTGATTTCAAATTACACATAAATTGAACAAATAAATGTGATTGTTACTCTAGTTAACAATCACCTGTGTGTCAATGAGATTTGTCATTTTTATTTACTTTTTACACAAAGTGGAAGATAAATATTCAAATATCTTTTTTAATATTTAATTTTTTCTCAGCAATACTTTGACACAAAGTTGAGTTTAGATGACATTTTCTAAAATAAAATGGAAATTGTCACCTCATCTTAAGATGTTGAAATTTTTGAAATGGTTTTAAAAGTATTGGAATGTTTAGATATATATACTTTAGATATACTTTATAGTCTTCTGACTGTATATGATGGAAGCAATCAAATTGGTATTGGCATTATTTCACGATATCGTTAGCGATAATATCGGAAATAAGATGCAGGAGGTAACACCAGAATTAAGGATGATTGCCTCTCGTTGGATGTTGATTTGATAGTGTATACAGGTAGATGTCAACTGATTTATCGCCATGTCATGATTTTGTTTAAATTCATATTGAATTCTTACACGTCTGAATAAAATGAATAAATCCCACTCAAATATTTAACTGGGATCGGAGTTTGAAATTTAAAGACGCCGATGGTTTTTAATTCAAATTGTCCTTCTTCCCACACGTTCTCGATTTTACACCATAATGCGTGAGGTCCACTCATAACAGGAAATGATATGGATATTTTTGAATATTTTATCAAAATTCTTGAAACGTGAAAGTTGACACAAAAATAAATTATCTCATACCCAGATCATGATTCAGAGACTATTGTGTATTAACACATTCATGATTGCGAAGATACAGCGACGGGTAATGGATATTTGATTGACACTGACAGAGAACTGGTCTAGTGAATGGTCAGTAATAACTACCCATTGTGTTCTTATAATGACCATGCCAAAACACCCTTGTCCGTGTAATGTGTTCTGATTGCTTGTGATAGTCAGACAATAAGAACTATTTTTCCCCAGGCATTGTCACTACGTAGTACTCCGCCTATGGGCTCGATAAGTGATACAAGTTTGTTCATACCTAAACTTCGTTATAACAATAAAAGGGTCAGGAATGTCGCAAGCTTGATTTCAATAGATTAATTATTGACCATTTTATTTGTACTCGATGTATTCCATTTGTGTTTTAACGAAATGGAACTAAATTGAAAATTAAACAGATCTTGAATAACTACACAGACAACCGTCACTCAACATTGGTTTCATTCAAGCATAGGTTTGCTCTCGTTCTTGCTCTTATGACCTTCATCATCTGGTTGAGCGGTTGATGTACTCTATACCGCGATGGTACTAGAATAGTTTCTATATTATCTTTTAGAATTTATTTATCAGCCTAAACACCCATTTTATCAACACAATCAATTTAATCCATTCGTTTTTTCTGCGTGTGTTGGAAATGTACTTTTAACCCATAGATAGTAACTACAGTATATTCAGTTAATTAATTATTTTACTTTCATTTTCCATATATGTACTAGAGCAGCATCCACAAATACAATAATGTTAATGTAAATTTATGTATCTGGTGTAGAACATACAAATAATAACAAGTAATAATAATAATAATAATAATAATAATAATAATAATAATAATAATATAATTATTATTATTATTATTATTGATTTAGTAGATTTATGTGAAAATTGTTAATACTATAGTCTTAACTGTTACGAAGTTCAGAAGACAGTAATTATACAGTTTTGGTTTATACTGGACAAATAGGAGAATTCATTGGTGGGATCAGGTGCCTCTGAAAAGCATCCCCTGACTTTAATACCTTGTAAAAAAGAAACCTAAAC